>WNNJ02000241.1:0-41291 GCA_012934845.2 Pomphorhynchus laevis
AATATATATTATTATATATCCTATATTTTGCCTATATTATAAAATATAGGCAAAATCAGATAACTCATTCTACGTATTATTTAATTTCAAAATTAAAGATAAATAATAAATAATTATATAAGATTTTATACAATTTATAATTATATTTGAAATTTATAATATTATCAATCGTTAGGAATTGACTAATAAATTTTTTGAGTTTATTAATAAATTCTTTTGAGTTGACTAATTATTTGCAAGATATTACCGATATATAATATATAATACTGTAATCAATCAAATCACCGATAGATAAATATATATAATAAAATTAATATATATATCTAATTCATTAAAAATAAATATATATAATTATAAATAATAAATAATTATATAAAATATTATATAATTAATATTTAAATAATGATATAATTTGTTATTAAAATTTAAAATAAAAGTAAATAATATGTTAATTAATAAATAATATACGATGTATTTGAATCATGAATAGATGTTATCAGAAGAAACTGCCATGTAGCATTTTAATAAATAAATAGAATTTTATTGTTTATCTCAAAATCCGCAAAACACGTTTAATTTGATTAGATTTGATTAATAAATTTGAACGTGATTATTTCAAATCACGTTTGATGTAAGACTGCAATTAATATTGCAGTCTTGCTAACTTTATTATTGCATGTTAAGCTAATCAATTAAATAAATAATTTAAAAGCTTATAAGTTTTAATGTTATTTTGATGTAGAACAATACTACGGTCGTTGATGTCTGAACAAATACCGTTTTAATCGAAAGCAAACAGCCGGCCAATATCTAACACATTTGGCCAGCTGGAGTTATTTTCAGTTTTCTCTGCAGATTTGATTAATTTAATAATTAATTATTAAATTATTAAATTATATTATTATTTAATTATTAAATTGAGCTATTAAAAAAATAAAAAATTAAATTATTAGAGTTATTTAAGAAGATAATCTACGTATTTTATAGTTTAAAATTAAGATAAATGATAAATAATTATATAAGATGCTTACAATTTATATTTTTTTGATATCAAGTTAAAATTTAAAATTGGAATGTAAAATAAAAGCTTATCTTTGTGAATTGACTAATAAAATCTGGAATGGATTTTATCGGCTGTATTTGGCATTACATAAGTTTAATTACATAGCATTACATAACATATTTATAATAAAATATTAAAAAAATCCTTAATATTATGAAATACATAATATTTGAAAACATTAAACAACCTACCAGATGGCTTAAACTACCTGGTAGGTTGTAGATCGTTGTTTGTTCAATAACTTTTATTGGATAATTTTTTTTGAATAATTTTTATTGAAAAATTGTTCTCATCATAAGAGAATGTTTTTCTTACATTTTAAAGTAATATATTTCAGATTCGAAATTTAAAGCAGCCGAAAAAATATAAATAAATACTATTAAATCATTTACTATTAAATGATTTAAGTCATTTTGTAAACATTTCATTAATATTTAATATTACACCGAGTGATATTAAATATCACTAGGCCGTTACATCTAATGGCCTAGACAACTTTCATTATTTAAAAATGAACTGTTATATTTAATTAACTAATTTAATACTGCCGATATTTTATATAATGAGTAGACTTAAAATGTTCTTTGTGATTAAAATTCTTATACTTCAAATATCAGTTGATACTTATAAGTAGATTATAAACATAATAAAAATGCCATGCTATTCGAAATAATTAGATCAGGTAACTGAGTCTACGTATATCAAATTATTTATAAATCAAACAAATTATAAATTATAAATTAATGATAGATTAAAATAAACAATTAAATAGAAATAATTAAATAATAATAAATAATTTAATATTTTAATATTTTGATGTTAAAAAGTATTTGATATTTTAATAAAAAATATTCTATATTAAAATATATTTGATATTAAAATATTTGATATTTTAATAAAAAATATTTGATATTAAAATATTTGATATTTTAATAAAAACATTTTAGTATTTTAATATTTTAATATTTTAAAAAATATTTGATATTAAAACAAATTTGGAATTAAAAAATATTTGTTATATATATTTGGTATTTTAATAAAAAATATTTGTTTTAAAATATATTTGATATTAAGATATGTGATATTATTATTTAAAAAAATTATTTTAATATTTTAAATTTATTTGATATTAAAACATATTTGATATTAAAATATTTTATATTCGAATAAAAAAATATTTGATATTAAAACATATTTGATATTAAAAAATTTTAAATTTTTATAAAAAAATATTTGATATTAAAATATTTGATATTAAAATATTTGATATTTTAATAAAAACATTTTAGTATTTTAATATTTTAATATTTTAAAAAATATTTGATATTAAAACATATTTGGAATATTTTAATATTTCAAAAATTTATGATATTGGAAAATATTTGATATTATAATATTTGATATTTTAATGAAAATATTTGATATAAAAATATTTGATATTTTAATGAAAATATTTGATGTTAAAATATGTATATTTTCATATAATATTTTAAATATTTTGTATTGGCAAGGTATGATAGTCGCTTACGTAAATATTGTCATCATTGACTATTACAGATCATTTTTGTTATTTTCATCGTATAATATTTTATATTTGTAAATCTGTGTCATGACAAAACTTGCTTTTTGAATGTGTTCCATTTCTTAACACGTTATTGCATATACTCATTTATCCTATTTCTCTGTAACAAGTTATATTTTTATATTTTCAAAGAATTTTTAATTAATTTAATTAAATCTAATTTAATTTAATTTAATTAATTTAATTAAATCTAATTTAATTTAATTATTGTTTTATTCATCAATCCTCTTTCTCTGTAACAAGTAATATTTTTATATTTTTGAAGAATATTTAATTAATTTAATTTAATTATTTTTTTCATTAATCATCTTTCTATGTAACAAGTTATATTTTTATAAGAATTAACAAGTTAACACGTTAATTAACTTAATCAAAATAGTAAATTATTCATTTTAATTGAACAATTATATTGACATCTGTAATTTATTATTAACGACGTTTTGTATTTAAAAAAATAGAACAGGCTATGTTTTCCAAGAGAACCAGAGCAGGACAAGTTTAATGGTTACATAAACATTGGTATACCTTCACAGTTAGATCATTTATAATTAACGGTGTTCAGGTGATCTGAATATTCAGCAGAGAAATGTGCAACAAAGCCATTTTAATAGAATAGTCCCAGGTAAAATTTCAATTAAGTTTTTAATTTCACAGTTGCTTTCCAACGCTTAAACCTTGATACAAGTTTGACAATTTTAACAATCCAAAAATGTTAGATTGTTTCAGATTATCAAATTTTATCAAGTATTATCTATCATTTTTAATAGAAAGATTAAGCACGAAAATATTTATTTCACTTAAAATTTGAAGATGGTAGACGAATCGCATTATCCACATAAAGGACTGCAACTAGGAATGTCGGTATCGGATTAGCAGCCAATGATGTCAATACTTTTAAAGGCTTTTAAAAATCTAAAATGGGCTCAGCCATCAAAATTTAGATAACTAATTTAGTTTTAGCATTTTAACAATTTAGGTGAAACAATTTTATTAAATAAATGCTAGCTTAATGCATATTGAATATAACCGTTAATCTAAAACATCAGATGTATATTAAAACATCCAGATGAAGAAGCTTATGCTTTGCTAATTCCGTTCAGATGTTTACTAAGGATGTAGTACTGTCGAAGTTGTGTAGCTACAGAGTCACCCTGATGAGACAATACTGTAGCGACAAGTAGAATAAGGTCGAAATGCCCCATTGGGGGCTATGCGTTCGCATCCTGGGTTAAGCTTCCCGAATAAGTTTTTCAGGTTTTAGTTCTTTTTCTTGCTCGTGTTGTAAATAAAAGTTGTTACATAATTCTTTCAGAGTAATTCTTTATTAATTCTTTCAGAGTCAAGGCGTTATCATTAAAAATTGGCGTAATTTCTTTCAGATTAATAGACAATATAACTTAATAGAAAAACTTAATTAATATAATTTTATATTATTAATATTTATATTACTATTAATCTATTCAAATAATATACCCTGTGTCAGAATAAAATATTTTTCTAGATAATCACAATTTATCAGATAAAAATATCATTTGGCCCCGCTGCTACGTTCGATTTCAGAACAGAAACCGAAACCTAATAATATAACAGTTCCTCATGATGAAATCAAATCTTTATCTAAATCGATGTATAAATCGATGTTATATATTAAATTGTCTAACTTATAAAAATTCGTAAACTCAGTTAACTGATCTGTTAGTTTTTTGCGGTAAACAGAAAATTCGATTCGTCTACTAATATATTTTGATGTATTAATCTACTTAGCATTATAACTGAAACAGTTAGTATCGGAGTCCACAATTTTATGAATTCGTCTTTGTACATAAAACGGAAATTTATATTTCTAGACTCGAAATTGTCGATACATACTGGTATAGTGACTTTGTAATTGGAAAATTGGTAGGAAAGTACTATTAGGTTTTCGGGTCTTCATGATTAAAATCTAAATTTCTATTTAAAGTGCAAATTAAAAATCTATATGATTAACAAATATTTTAATTTTATTTAATTTTTATGGAAAAATATTTTTCTAGCATCTTAACTTGAAAAAATAATTTGAGGTATAAATATATTTATTTATTATATTTATTATTCTAAATTTGATTTTTTAAAACTTGAAACTTTGATGCTTCAACCTTTTAGATATTAAATAGTTCTATTCACTTTAAATAACTGCATTTAGCAACAAAATTCTGTGATTTTATTGAATTTTATTTTTTTATTATGTTTTCTTTTGATTGCAATGAATTTTTTTGGATTACAATTTGTTTTTGTTGGTTTTTATATATTTTGATTGTAATACACACTCGTTTTTGGTCAGTGTATTTTTTTGCTTTTATTTTGTTCCTTGAACCTACCGATATGTCTGTTTTCCTGAAATAGTAAAAAGCACAAAGTTTAACAGTTACTGATACAATTCCTGATCATGAACACAGTTGTGTTTGAAATTTTGAATAAATATTTTTGATTTTGCTAAAATAAAAATATTTAAAGTTGCTAAATATTTTCGTAATATACTCATTCAATGAACACCTGATTATAAATCCAATATTACTGGCAACTCAAAATCCAACAGAAAATTATCCGCCTTTTTAAGCACAAACCAAAAAGGGACCCTCTTGATGTAGTTTACAGCATCCCTTGCTCCTCGTGTGAGAAATTATATGTGGGATAAACTCGTAATCACCTACGAGAGAGATTTCTTGAACACACACGCACGTGCAAACCCAGGAATAGTCAAGTGTGCCGTTGCACAACATGCTAGGAAAATTGGTGGTATCTGCCTGGATATTGACTCTGCAAAGATTGAGTTGGTTCAACCTCATCTAAAAACTAGGCGTAAAGTTTAACAGCTACTGATACAATTCATGATGATGAACACAGTTGTGTTTAAAATTTTCAATAAATATTTTCGATTTTGCTACAATAAAAATTTTGATTGTCCAGGTGTTTTTTCAATCAATTTTTAGGTCAATGAGCATCTTTTATCAAATATATGCTGTCACAATTTTCTAAATTTTGTACTTTTTATAAAATTTCATAACACTCTCCAAAGCTTAAAAGTATAGGTTTAAACGGATTACTGCAGTAATCCGTTTAAACAGTTAACCGGATTACTGATTAAATAGTTTAAATAGTTACAGTTACATACAGTTTAAATGTTTAAATACAGCTTAAATAATTTAAGCAGTTACAGTTTAAATATTTAATCATTTTACAATTTAAATAGTTACAATTACTTTTGTAACTATTTTTGTACATTTACCTGTAATCTACTACTCACATTCCGCTAGCAAAAGTTTAAATTGAAATTAAAATTAGAAAAATAATAAAATTCAACAATTGTTTATTTACATTAAGTAGGTAAAAATGTTTCCTATTTTATTTATTTTATATTTAATTAATACCTGATTAACTTACATTAATTAGGTATTTACAGGTATTTCAAGTATATTATAATAATATATTTCAATAATATATTATAATATATTTAAATATTTCTAGTATTTATATAATATTTGGAACGATAATTTTAAATAAGATGATAATATTATATAATACTTCGAACGGTAATTCTAGATAAGATGACAGTATATAAAATTAATTTAATACTCGTTATAATATAAATCTCTATTTTGTTAGATTTCTGTCAAAATTTTCAAAATTTTGAATAAGTTTTCAAACTTTAATATTTACACGCTATATACAAATAAAAATAACTTCTTACTGAATTAAAGTTTAGTCTAAATATTTAGAGAAGTTTGCTGAATTTAAATAAAAATTTAGTAATCAATAAAACCTTGATAAAAACAAATATGCTCTGAATAAAAATATAAATGTGTTTTTTTGTTTTTTAATTTTATAAAATTATATATTATATTATTTTTATGAAGTTAAAATTTAAAATTGAATTTTAAAATAAAAGTCAATTTTTATGAATTGACTCTTAATATACTATCGTATCAGAATAAGGTTCAAAGTTCATCAGGAGGAATTGCTATGTTAGCAGTAAAATGTAATTTAATATTTAATAGTTTTATCAGGTTAAAATAATAAGTTTAGCGAATATGGTTATATTATTTGTATACAATTTCAATTAAGATAGTGTAAGCCACATTCACTATAGCTCCGACGGTTGCTTGATTAAGGGGTAAACATTTGCACTTAATTAAACAACTAATTGAATATTTACATATATTTCTAAGATGCCTTGAAGAAGTTTTCTTCGGATATTAACAAATTTAATGTCTATATTTTTAAATCGTAATATTAAAACTATCAAATTTCATGCGTTTCAAATGTTTTAATTCAGTGCACATTTTAATTATAATTAAATTGTAATGAATTTAATCGTGATATTTTTATTTAAAAATATAAAGGTTTTTTATTTTATAATTTTATTTTTATGAAGTTAAAATTTAAAATTGAATTTTAAAATAAAAGTCAATTTTTTATTTTGCTAAAATAAAAATTTTGATTGTCCAGCTTCTTTTTTAATCAATTTTTGTGACAATGAGCATTTTTGATTGAAAAAATGAAAATTTAAAAATTTCTTTTTTAAATAGAAAAATTTCGAGTTTGTAAATATAAATGTACATGTATTAGTTTGTAATATAATATAAAGCTTTATACACTTTGGATATACCTTTGTTCTCTCTATAACTTTGCTAGAACGTTACAGAGTAAGTGGTAAATGATTGCAAAAAATATATTTTTTGTAACTTTTATCACGGAATAGCATTGCCAATCTAACCGCATAATTTATTTCTTAAATAGATGTAAATTTTAAAATAAAACCAATAAATCAATAATATTACTGAAGAGAAATTAAAAGTTTGAAATCTAAAATGTTCATATTAACATTTTTCCAGACAAAATTATAATTTATTAATGTATTATTCGCTTCAAAAACTAAATTGCATAACAACACTCAAACAATAATATTTAATTAATTATTAAATATTAATTATCAGGCAATATAAAAACTAAATTGCAGTGTAGGCAATATAATCGAAATTTCACTTGTTTCACAGTTTCGTTGTATCTCTTCTGATCATCTTGTACTTCACATGCACAATAGATAGCAACCACGATATTCACGTGTTAAATAAAATTTTAAAGAATAACTAGGCAGCAGTTGATAAGTTTTACACTGATGTTGTGTAGTAATTTGACGTATTATTTATATCTTAATATTAAAATGTTAATGTATTTAATATTTTCTGCATTCACAATATTCATTTATTTCATAGTAGAAATAAAGTTGTTTAAATACGATGCAATCGTTATTGGAAAATGGTGGTTTGCAAAAAGATGTTATCGGATTGTTATGTGAATAAGGGTGGTTCCATATTAGTGAAAATATTAATATTAATATTATATTATAAGAACATAATTATGAATGAATCTTTTTTAAAGTTTACAGTATATATAATACTAATATTATAATTGTATTATAATTTTAGTACTATAAGTACTAAATAATTTCTTTGTAATTTTTGTAATTCCTACTTTAATAAAACTAAATAAATTCCTAAAATATATCCTGACACCTGAATGTAGCTTTATTAACAGGAAGTTTTTGACTGATCACTTAAGGGAACACGAGAATGACTCTTGTCTGCACACATTCGACGAAATTAAACTCTGGACTTTTGATACTCATCGATACCAGCTTCTATGCCAGAGCATAGAAGCTCTGGCATATGTTATTTTAATGTCTTTTTGCGCCTGGGATTAGAATATTGGCAATATTGGCTTTATGCAAACAATTTTATATAAATTAAATCTTCTGTTATTTTAATTCCTTCCCTCGCTCATAATACGGAAAATTGTATTTAACTCGAAATTATCGAAACACAAAGTTAATATCTTAACTATAATTTTTAATATATCTTTCTTTCTTGAACGAAATATTAAAAGAAGACAATCATCTGATGTATATTGCTTAGTATATTTTCGTTTACAACACAATACAAAACGAATAGAAACGCAAATATATAATCATAATACTCGAATAAATACGAAACGTATGTCAAACCGATTATTTCTATCGGTTATTTATACATGTTCATGACCACGATTACCCAAACAGTTATTTAATAATATATATAGAAAAATTTAAATTTATGATGAAGCAATTCAATTTCTGAGAAAACAGAAATGTCTTCGTAAATGCATAAGTATCTTTTTCTATATTTATTTTGTCTTTAGGTATTCTCATCGTATGTTATTTTATTTTTACTTTTATAACTTGTGTTTTAGACTCAGATAGTTACGGTGTAGTAATTTCCTTCAGTATTGATGATGTTAGCTGGATTCCAACAGATTTGAAATCTATAATGAAAGAAAAGGCATGTATTTAAATATTTTCTAATGTATTTAATATTTTTAATATGTATTTAATATTTTTTAAATATTTTATGTTACTTTTAATATATTTTCAAGGATTTTTAAAAGCCTTTCGCAAATTTTTGAATTTATAATTATTTTATGAAATCTGCGCTTACTTAAATATGATGTTATTTTCCTGTAAATATGATTTTACTAAATTCTTTAACCGTTTCCTAATTTAGTTATTGCGTTATTATAAAAAATAATATCATAAATGACAATATCCGTTAAATTGAATTTGAGAATGTTAAACATTAAAAATAAGAATAATTTATAAATTATTCTTTATTGATTTTGTTCCATCTTTTAAAATTCGGAATTTATATAAAATTTTAGAAACTGAGATAGGATTCCATAAGAAGTTATTTATGATCGGTTAGACAGCACAAAAGAATCGGCAAAACAGTAACTAGTACCGTTTCGTCATTGTTTTGACTCATCATTGATTTATTTATCATTGGTTTGAATGTTAGTGCTTGCAGTACTCGTGCCGTATGCCCGTCATGCTTTACACCTAGCAGTGGGTGGTACCCGGCACTGATGAGTCAAAACATTGATGATAACGATACATGTTACTGTTTTGTTCATTCTTTCGTGGCTTGCTTGCTAACCGATCATAATAAAATTTTATTTTTATATTTGCTAGCTAATGCTATAATAATCAGAAACAGAAACAAAACCCACTTAAGAAACGTATAAGTAGGTTTTTTCTTGTTTCTGATGATGCTAATAGCGAAATTAAAAATAAAATATTATTTTATTGATCCTTCCCAAAATTCTAAATTTAAAATATAGATAAACTATACAAGTCATTTTAAATTGCTTTGATGATAAACGTTTAATGCCGAGTTAACTATAAATTCAAAAAATTCAAATTAATTAATATATTAATTATCGCAATTCGCTAATTATAATCATTTAATCATTTACAATAATTTATAATTTTGAGCAACTTGAACAATTTTATTTGCAATAAATTCAATTGTAAATGATATTTAAACATTGACCAGTTTACACTTCACTTGTAAATATACACGTTCGCTGGCTTATATTAACATTTGAAATACTGCTTCCTTTATTGACAATTTTCGAAATAGATTTCCGGTCTAACAATTTTTTCCGGTCTAACAATTTTCGAAATAGATTTCCAGAGCAATTCATTTTAAACACTAGTTTCCGCAAACTAGTGTCAGAATATAATCACAAATTAGTTGCAACACTCGTTTGTATATTATAATATTATTGTATTTTTTATGTTTTAATATTTTAATATTAAATATCTAATAATTATAACAATATGTAGACTCAGTTAGCTGATTTAATATTTGCATACTACAATATTGTTGTTCTGAATCTCTCATTAAAATTATATATTATTTTTCTATTATATATTATTATATTATACGTAAATTATTTTTCTATTAAATCGGAAATAGTATTCCAATAATACACATGTCACAAAACAATTTTAATTATTTAGATTATTAAAGTAGTTGAAACAAATGCCGATGCATTTGGTGACAAAACAATTTATATAAATATATAAATTGAATAATACAATATATAAATTGAATGTAATTGACTAATTAAATTGTCTGAAAAGTTTCAATGGAACCACTATATTGTCATGTGTCATAAGATGTGGCTCAATTGAGACCGATCTGCACATGTTTATTAATTTTTCCGTTACAAAATCCCGTATAAAATGTTATATCTATTTGGGGTCATCCTTCCAGATGTGCATGCAAAAGAATGATAAATATTAAATGTTTATCCACATCTACAAATTACCGGGGTCTCACGAGGGTTGAAGTCGTATCTGTTTTACAGTTATATCATTCTCCTTTTGTCAACCAAGATCCCATACTTTTGCTCCTTTCACTCAAAATTAATACTTTTTAACAAAATTAATTTATTATTTCAAAATTTGTTTAGAAACTACGGTTTATTTTTCCGCTAGGTTATTAACGTGTAATCTATAAAGATTTGCACTTACTCACTGGCGGATCATTAGTAGGAATCGTCACTCTCAACAACCAAATCATAGGGACAGTGCAATAATATGATAACCAATTGATCCAGCACTAATTGATTTTTTTTTATTTTTTATTTTCTAAACTTTTTACATTAAATGGCCAATTGAGATTTAATTCGTAATTAAAATGGAGAAAAGGAGAAAATGCAACCGAAAAGATAAAAAAAAATAAATTTGATATTCTTTACAAATTAAAATAACACAATAACGATTCCTGCAAATGGGCCAATAAGTTATCATTGCGTTTTTCTAAATCCTTTTCAATAATTTAAAATGTTCCTGCAATTTTTTTGCAGTCGAACAAAAAGCTAGCAAAGAGGCTGAAGAGCTCGACAAAATAAAAGGAAAATACTTCCTATCATGATTACATATTAAATTTTAAATTAAAACCTTAACAATTATTCTTGTGATTTATGCGAAATGTTCAATTGTAAATGATATTTAAACATTAACTAATTTACACTTCACTTGTAAATATACAAGTTCGCTTGCTAATATGAACATTTGAACTACTGATTCCTTTATTAACCGACCCAAACAATTTTACTTGTGATTTATGCGAAATGTTCAATTGTAAATGATATTTAAACATTGACGAGTTTACACTTCACTTGTAAATATTCAAGTTTGCTTGCTAATATGAACATTTGAAATACTGCTTCCTTTATTAGCCGACCTTAACAATTATTCTTGTGATTTATGCGAAATGTTCAATTGTAAATGATATTTAAACATTAACTAATTTACACTTCACTTGTAAATATACAAGTTCGCTTGCTAATATGAACATTTGAACTACTGATTCCTTTATTAACCGACCCAAACAATTTTACTTGTGATTTATGCGAAATGTTCAATTGTAAATGATATTTAAACATTGACGAGTTTACACTTCACTTGTAAATATTCAAGTTTGCTTGCTAATATGAACATTTGAAATACTGCTTCCTTTATTAGCCGACCTTAACAATTATTCTTGTGATTTATGCGAAATGTTCAATTGTAAATGATATTTTAACATCAACTAATTTACACTTCACTTGTAAATATTCAAGTTTGCTTGCTAATATGAACATTTGAACTACTGATTCCTTTATTAACCGACCCAAACAATTTTACTTGTGATTTATGCGAAATGTTCAATTGTAAATGATATTTAAACATTGACGAGTTTACACTTCACTTGTAAATATTCAAGTTTGCTTGCTAATATGAACATTTGAAATACTGCTTCCTTTATTAGCCGACCTTAACAATTATTCTTGTGATTTATGCGAAATGTTCAATTGTAAATGATATTTTAACATCCACTAATTTACACTTCACTTGTAAATATTCAAGTTTGCTTGCTAATATGAACATTTGAACTACTAATTCTTTTATTAACCGACCCAAACAATTTTACTTGTGATTTATGCGAAATGTTCAATTGTAAATGATATTTAAACATTGACGAGTTTACACTTCACTTGCAAATATACAAGTTTGCTTGCTAATATGAACATTTGAAATACTGCTTCCTTTATTAGCCGACCTTAACAATTATTCTTGTGATTTATGCGAAATGTTCAATTGTAAATGATATTTTAACATCAACTAATTTACACTTCACTTGTAAATATTCAAGTTTGCTTGCTAATATGAACATTTGAAATACTGCTTCTTTTATAGAAGGTATTTTATCGTTAAGTTTGTCAAGTATCTTGATTGGAATGGACACTTCACAGTATATTCTGAGACAACGAGATCTGCTCTCCTAAATCAGGCAGAATGTATGGACAAAATTAGAAGATGCATTAGATACTGTGAAAATAGCAAATGCTCAAACGACGAACCTACATCATTGTGAGTTTATCTCTTTTTAAAATTAAAAATTAAACCTTAATAAATTAGAACAAAATGTAAATTATATTTTTAGACATTTTGTATTCCAATGGCGCATGTATAAGTTAACATAATAGCTATGTTAAAATGTATAAACTCTTAATTATAACTCCAGTTTTGTGGGCGACGAAGTTACGGAGTCCGCATTTTTCACTGTCACTCCAATGGGCCTTATTTACAGTTGATGTTCGTTTGTGCGAAGAACGCGGCCGTACCATTGTAGTCGCCTACTCGCGAAGTTCATTGAGACACCATTTCGTACTGTTGATGCGACGGTTTTGTTTTACGACTGGCTTGTCACGAAGTCTATCGCCAACCTCCCTTCTTTTCTCAGCACGGGCTTGAGAGCGGCCATGGCGGAGTTTATTAACTATTCTGTAGTATTATTTATCATCGACAATGCTGAATTGATAAATTTTGTTTTTTCCTAATATATTATATATTTTCATGTTATATATTATACAATATATTATATATTATATTGTGTAATATGATTATAATATACTTAAATTATACTTATATCAAAGTATAATATAACTTTTCCATATTTACACTTGGTTAAAATTATATTATTTTATAATTTCCAATATTTTTAGGAATATAATTTGTTTAAAACATTTACCATAATCTATTTATTATATAAATTAACAAAAAAGAAATAAAATTTACAAATTGAAATACAATCTAAAAAACAGGAAGGTGATTGTCGTGTGCTGCTTCGAGCATGCACGCAAAATTTTTTCGTTAAACGGCAACGCTCAGGCGCTGTATGAAAAACCTGACCGCTTGTGGCTTCCGGGTGGTGTGGATTAATCGTGCGACTATGTTTAGGAGGAACTCTTGCTAGCCGAACGAGCTCAATGTATCAATAGCGATTGGGTCAAAATAATAATCGAGTTGGTCGAGGCCGCAATATTTCGATCGTTTAGCCTGTTCGGCGCTGTTAGCGACTGATTCACAACCATTGACAGCCATGGCCTCGGGCCATGGCTGTCAATAAATGGATTATATTTTTTATTTGAATTTTATTTAATAAATGTATAAATTTATTAATAAATATTATAATAACCGAGTTTTGGTTAGAACCACTTTGTGTTTGGTATAAAAATGTGCGTGACAAGGTGTTAAGGTGATAGAAGTAAAACAACATTGGTCAAATTTTGTCCTTACGATATTCAAATGTAGTAGCTGTAGCAATTTATGCTGTCATAAATTTGTAAAAAAATTGAAATAAAATTTGATGCCGCATTTCACTGTAATGTAAAAACTGTGATTTGCTTTATCTCTTGAAGAGATAAATGACTATCTACTTTTATATAGTTGTTATATTCTTTTTATTATTTTACTATCATTAAATATTGTGTAATTCGTTTCCATAATTGAAATAATCTTTTAGTTACGAAAAACCGAAATTTCGTGCACTTGATGATATCTGGCGGAATACTCAAGTTAAAAGAATGGCTATATTTAACGCGGAAAATGTAAACTCAAAGAATTCTGAAACAAATTCATGATTTTAGCGTTCGACTTGTAAACAATAATCCGTAGTAAATTCAATTTGTTTAAAGTTAATATCAATTTTTAGATATTTTACGCGTATTTTTCAAGAATACATTTTTTTTAAGAATTATTCCGGAAAAATAATTTAACAGATAATTGTACATCCATAAATAATATTTAATTTGTGTGATTATTTTAATATAAAATAAAACTTTTACGAGATAATTATTTTTGCCTTGAATTTAAATTGTCAATGACAAATGTTCATATTCTTGACCTTCTAACTTTATCTTCTTATAATTAAATAAATATTTGAAATTTAACATTTACGTAAATATTAAAACAGAATAGTTTATATATTAAATATATTTATTTAATCATTTTAACTTATATTTACATAAATATATAAATATTTATACTTTTATTTTTACTTAAATATTAAAGCATAAAATAGTTTATATATATTAAATATATTTATTTAGTGATTTAAATATTTATTAATATTAATAAATATTATAATTATTACATTAATATATTATTAATACAATTACATAAATATTAAAATATAAAATGTTTTTACATAATCTCTTAATCCAGATTTTGTGTGCTGTTAATGCATTTTTTAATTTAATTTTAAAATAAAAAATGTTAAATTTTTCAAATCATTCTCAACGACTGTAATCAAACATCGTAATAATCTTTTTTTAACACACATCGATAAAAGTGTACATAATAAAAATAACCAAATCATTTATCACCAAACAACACAGAGTAAATCATTAATATTTAATATCGTCAACAATATTAAATAGAGACAGCTGTAAGCTGGCAGGTTATATCTTTGACAGCATTGTTAATTTTCTTCTGTTCGTGACGACGTGAACGCTTATTTTTCTTCTTTGTTCGCTTTTTTGAAACTAATTTTTCTGTACTATAGAGTTGAGCTAACTGTACATTGGCAGGCGAATTGCTGGCGTCGTTTATTCGACGAACACTATTGTAGTGTTCATAGCTATGATATGATATATGCATTTCGCGTATATTCTGATTTACATCATCATAACTGCCATTAGTACAATCATCACTGCTAGTATTGCTGGTATTATCGTCGTCTTCGCATTTTGTAGCTGCTAAAATGCAACTGGATGGGTCATCGCCTAAGGCAGTAGATCCACATTCAATGATCCAAGGCTTTAAACCTTCCTGATGAATCACAATCGATACTTTTTTCAAACGAGCAAATGCAACCAAAGATTCATTTCCGGCAAACACTCCAGGATTTCGCAGATTATCAATAGATTTTTCAAAATCTTCAAAGAACGGCTCGAAATCTTGCCTATTATTTGATATATAATCACATACTTCAGAACGGTAAAGATGATGGTCGTCACACGTTCCTGTCATCTGGTCAGAAAGTGCTCGAAACAAACAATTACCATCACCCGGAATCTCCCGTATCATCAAGCCGCATAATTTAAGTTGACGCTCAAATTCAGGTGATAATAATTCAGATTGAATCAGATATGAAATACGGCGGTTTTTTCTATTTGGACCATCGCTTCTTCGCTTGACCATTAGTAAAAAACACCCCTTAAAAGCAAAATTTTTAATTTGTGATTTTTTAATTTTTCAATTCACAAAAATTGGAATAACTTTATGTTTTGCTCCGATTGTCGCAATTTCAAAAAACAACAAATGGCCTCGATTGTCACTAAAATATTGGGATGTTTCCGTGTAATTCTCTTCATTATATTGCTTGCTCAATAACTTTAAGATTTAGGTCGACAATGAAACATTATAGTTTTCATTGTTGTTTTATTCTGGTTATAATGAACACTGAACGAGAATGAAGTTGTTAGGACATAAGTTGCATAAACTTAAAATGTGTGGACAGTGAAATTATCAAACAAAAACTACGTAGTACATCGTAAAAGCATTTTAAGTTAGAAGGATTATTCGACGTGCAAACGACCACAGTAAATCCGTTATAGCAATGTAATTGATCAATAAATAGCCTTATTAAATTTTGAACTTACAAAAAATAAAGATATAAATAGACAACATTTTAAAACGGCTGTATTATTTATTTAAACTTTACAGAATACAACGCTATATTAATTAGCCTCTTTAATATAAAATTAAATACAGATTCATTTGAATTTGTAAAATCTTATGGAATATTTAAATCAAAATTTAATAATTAGATAATAAATAATTATAAATAATTGTTATAAGATTTTAATAACTAAAAGTCAATTTTTATGAATTGACTAATAAATAATAGACGATTAATCAGAATAAGGATTAATGGTCATCAGGAGGAACTGATATGCTATCAGGTTTCTCGTCCTATATATCTACCCAATAATTCAGCGATGCCAAATGCATGCTAATGACGTAATTAATGCTAATAATGATAATTATTTTTGTTCTAATAAATAAAAATAGATAAAATAATAATAATGCTAAATCAATAAATCAAAATTTAATAATTAGATAATAAATAATAATAAATAATTGTTATAAGATTTTTATAAATAAAAGTCAATTTTTATGAATTGACTAATAAATAGCATAATATGTATCAGAATAAGGATTAGAGGTCATCATGAGGAACTGCTATGGTATCAGGTTAGGGCCCATATTCCTCGAACCAACAAAGCTGCAGGGTCATACACATGCAAATGACGTATTTTCTCTGATGAAAATATATATTCTAATACAAGATGAATCTTATGGAATATTTATCTTGTTAAAATGTTAGCACCAAACATTGATCTGACGGAATAATTATTCCTGACAGAATAATATCTATTAAATTATTAATATAATTTAATATTATATCGTCCAGCTTTCAGATCGTCCAGCTTCGAAAAGAAGAGAAAAAGAATAAGTTCATTAACAACAATGGTCAGAGGTAAGCCGTCAAACCAAATACTTTGCTGCACATGTAATGGTTCTGCTGCCAAATGTGAGAGATGTAGATGCGCTAAGTCCAAGACCCCATGCGTAAACTGTCGGGCGCAATGTTGCAACAACGCTTCACCAACTCTGGCAGTAGCTTCAATTGATATAAATGAACACAATAGTCCGGCAGAAAACTCAGTCTACTGTTTTTCTCGCGTCTCAAACATCCCTCAAACAACAGATGAACAGCAAAATAGCGATGAAGAGTCAAGCGTTATTCTGTCAAAATCGGGTTGTTTGGATTCTATATATGAAGAAGTTGTCAAATGGCGTCCAAACAGTTGTGTATTGCCAAGGTGTAACGAAAGTAGAGAGTTTATAGGCGAACTAACAGCGCTGTTCGAAATTGCTTGCACAGATATAGATCAAGAATGTGTTTTAAAAAAAGTAACCATATTGTGTCAGTGCGTTCTCCAGCGTTTGCAATCTCGGAAAACAAGTATTGTACGAAAAGTTCTGCGTCAAAGGATTGATTTGTGGCGCGCTGGGAAGATTCAATATTTATTAGATGAGGCTCGTTACCTTCAACATACAAAAGACGGGAAAGGAAATTATCAGGTTGAGGAAAATTGGTACAAGACGTTCACACGACTCATGCTCAGAGGCAATATCGGTGGAGCAGTGAGAACTCTTGATGGGAAAGCATCATTTGGCAAGTGTCTTAAATTGAACGAAAAAGTTGGGCAGTTAACTGTCAAACAGGCCTTAAGTGAGAAACATCCACATGGCGTGAATTTACACGAAGAAGGTTTGATCAAGCACTCTATGATAGGAACACTTCCGTTTCATGTCACTTTATTCAATCAAATAACGGGAGCGGATATAGTATCGATGGCAAAGAAGACGACAGGTGCAGCCGGGCCATCAGGTGTGGACGCGCAAACATGGAAACAAATGCTGATATCGTTTGACCGCGATTCTGATAAGCTGGCCGAGGCATTAGCTGGTATGACAAGACGTTTAGCCTCTGAAATTGTTCCATGAGAATCAACTGTAGCTTTGGTTGCCTCAAGGTTGATTGCCTTAGAAAAGTCTGATGGAATTAGGCCAATCGGGATTGGCGAAGTATATCGTAGGATAATGGCCAAAGTCGTCATTAGAACGATTTCTATGCACATACAATCAGTTGCAGGAAATACACAATTATGTGCGGGACAACGTTGTGGCCGGGAGTATGTGGTTCGGTGCATTCGGTCGTGTTTATTTGAACAGAATAACAAATGCTTGCTGCTTATAGACGCTGACAACGCGTTCAATCGCGTTAATAGAAAACTTGCTTTGGCTAATATGAGTAGTGTGTGTCTTCCACTAGTTAACATTTTAACAAACACTTATCATGATGATCCCACTATGATAATTGACGGTGAAACAATGAGATCCCAAGAGGGTTTTACACAGGGGGACCCGCTGTCAATGGTTGCCTTTGCTGCAGCAACTCTTCCTCTGATGGAAAAATTAAAACATGATTTTCCAAATATCCAGCAAAAATGGTATGCAGATGATGTGTCTTGCGTAGGAACAGCGAATGATCTTGCGGGATATTTGGAGAGGATGCAAACACTTGGACCTCAATATGGCTTCTTTGTCAATGCTAGGAAATGTAAAATATTTGTTCCCTCCGAAAATAGTGAAACAAAATCATTGTTCAATGCTTTGGATGTGTCAGTGACCAACACGGGCGTTGAAGTCCTGGGATGTCCTATTGGATCGGCCGAATATGAAAAATCATGGCTGGATGACAAAATAGAGAATTGGATGATGATCCAACGACTAGCAGAAATCGCGAAAATTGATCCGCAGCTCGCATATTCCGCCTACATGGTGTCCCTCCAACACAAATGGACTCACATTTTTAGATCATGTCGCTTCGAAGGTAGGGGCGTGGAAAAATTGGAACAGAAAATAAAAGAATGCCTTCTACCAAATCTCACCGATCAGCAACTAATATCAGATCAAATGAGACGGATTATTGCTTTGCCGACAAGCAGGGGTGGAATGGGCATTACGGATCCTTCAGATTTTGTCTTGCGTGAGTGGCAGTGGTCGGATGCTATGTGTAATCCACTTGAAAGTGGTTTAACGGGAGTTGAACTAAACAAAGCTCAGACTATAGTAGCAGCGGAAATTAGAAGAATAAAGAAGCATATTTCAGACTCCTTGTTTTCCGAAATTGTGGATGGGAGCGACAAATTTTTTCGTAATTCGTTAATGCACGCGACAATAAAAGGCTCTTCTACTTGGCTTTCTGCCAGGGTTAACGATGATCGGTTATACAGACTACGTCGCGAGGAGTTTTATGATGGTTTGTCAACAAGATACGGATGGCCACTTGTCAACGCGTTTAAGACATGCGTTTGTGGGGAGGATAATTCTGTTACTCACACTCTCTCTTGTCGTCTATCTGGCAAGACAATAATCAGACACAATGCGATTCGTGATCTCCTGCGAAACTTGTTATCAGGTGCAAGTCAAAATATCGTAACCGAGCCTCTGCTGACACCAATAGAATCAAATTATTCATTTAAAACGGCATCTACTTGCAAAGACCGCAATGCTCGTCTAGACTTGGCTTGTACTGGGTTATTTGGTATCCCGACAGAGCGGACGTTCTTTGACGTCTCAATTTTCAACATCCACGCTCCGTCAAATGCCTCACGCAGCCCAGAGAGCACATTTGTGTATCACGAGAACAGAAAGCGTGCGAAGTATGTAGAGCGTGTAAACACATTCGAACGAGCTGGATTTGCTCCCTTGATAATTTCCTCTTCTGGAGGTACTGGAGTTGAAATGAGTGCAGTGCTGAAGCGGGTAGCAGCATCGGCTACCGCTAGAGGGAATCGCTCATACGCGGAAAACATAGCGAAGTTACGTCGCCAAATAGGAGTCTCCCTCGCAAAAATGTGCTCTCTGGCGTTCCGCATACCACGATCAACACAAAATTCATATAAAAACTGGTATAATACAGGGCCCATTTGTGGGCAACCTTAAATGTATTACCTCCAATTGGACTTATAATAAAAATTAAATTTAATATTTATTAATAATATTTATAAAATTATAAATATAATTTTATATTTATTAATTCTCCAATTTAATATAATATAATTAAACTATTTAATATAAAATTCAATACATATTCATATAAAATCTGTAAAATCTTATAGAATGCCAAAATGTTATTAGCACCAAACATTGATCTAACTGAACAATCTCCAAAGCGAAAATTAATGCGGACGGGAGCATTATCCGCGCGTAGTGAATCGTGTGTTATAAATGATAAACTGCTATGCTATCAGGTTTCTGGTCCTATATATCTAACCAACAATTCAGCGGTGCCAAATACATGCTAATGACGTATTTTCTCTGATGAAATTTGATTATCTAGTATCTTATTCTAATACAAAGTATATTATTTATTATCCATCCATAAAAATTTGCCACTTAAGAGTTTAAATTTATTCTTTATATTATTGTGTTGATTTATATATTTTACTATTTTCTGTTTGATGTTATTTTTATAGTAACCTAGTTTAAAATATGTATCTATTAAATTATTTAAATGATTTTAAAGAAAGCCAATATAATATATTAAATACGTAGACTCAGTTAGCTTATTTAATCGTTAAAAATTGTTTCAATTCTTAAAATTTCATTATTTAATGTATTATATTTTATATTATATGGTATGCATGAATGCTCATGCAAAAATATGTTTCTTGTAAATTTAAATATGTCATCTTTACGATATAAATTAATAGTAGTTTAAATTGATGCTAATTTAATGTTCACATCTAGATATATACCTTCTTTATCATCAATATTGGTTTTATTAAAAATATGGATAAATTTAATAATGCTATAATATAAAAAGCATATATTAAACCTAAAGACCCGTAGGCCAAAAATGTGATTTAGCAATCTTGAAAAAGATGATTTGAAAAACTATATCTAACCGCTATCCATTTAGCCCGATGAGTTACGTCATTGGCAAAGTTGGTTTTAAGCTGATCAGTGCTTTTCGCCAACATATGTGTATTGAAATTTGAAGCAAAATATAAAAATGTTTCACTTTTAAAACACGAATATTAATGCGTCATTATCAATTATGTATGCACTTCGCAGTTAGTTTATTATTCGTCAAAAACGCTGTTTGAAAATTCTTAGGCCAGTACGAATGTGAGTAACATGCATGCTTAAAACATGTTGAAGGTGATAGAGAGAGTGAATTTGTCTTCTTTAAAATTTCCGTTCATGTGATATTATAATAAAAAACAAGAATATTAAATGTATATTTGTTAAGTAAAAAATGTAAAACAACAAACTGTTTTACACATAGAACGTTATTTCCATTATTTTGGTGACATTACATGCGTGATGATTACCTGCTGTGAAACGGATTTATATTTAAATATAATAATGTAATATTCGTCATAGAATATTTTAAAAGTTTGCTAGCTGTGAGTTTGCTCATCTTAAGTCATGCAAACAACGAATATTTACAAATAATATTTAGTTTTAGAATGTGATGATGATTTAGTCGAGATTATTTAGAAAGCTGAAGGATTATTTGCTCTATAATTGACCTCAAACTGAAACGGAAAATCAACAGGCGATATATTTGCTTAGGGAATGCGGGATAAATCATTGCGGTCAATAAGAGTTTCTACAAATTATATAAGATTCAATTTAAAATCAACAAATATTTCAAGGTATATAAGTTGCAAATATTTTGTAATGTAAAAGCTTCTTGTCATTGCTATTTCATAAATGGCTCAAAATTTTAATTTACCTCAAACCAAATTTAAATATTAAAACTTTTAAAATGAATTTTTAATTTAAAATAATAAATTTTAAATCTTAAAACTTTTAAATTAATTGTAATTTTCTGAAGATACTAACAGAGGACAGCGAGATATTCAATAAAATTTTCCTTTCTTTGATCCAGCTCCAATAATTGTTCATCAATAATGGACCATTATCAACTATTTAAAATATATTTATTGTCAGAATTAAATTTTATTAATTTTATCTAAATTTATTGTCCAAAATAAAGTTAGATATTTATAATTTAGATATTCAAACTTTAACATTAATTTTAACATCTAATTTTAATAAAACGTTGATTTATAATGATTAAATGATTAATTTTATCTCGTACAAACTTTAACATTAATTTTAACATCTAATTTTAATAAAACGTTGATTTATAATGATTAAATGATTAATTTTATCTCGTACAAACTTTAACATTAATTTTAAAATCTAATTTTAATAAAACGTTGATTTATAATGATTAAATGCAATCTAACAAAATTTTTATTAAAAATTAAAATTTTTAAAAAATTTGCTGAATTATGTTAAGCCTGAAATTTGATTAAAGCACAGATAATGCTTCCATTATTTCAGGAACTCTACAAAATATATATCAAATTAAATCAAATTTATAATATTTAATTAATAGATTTAAATATACGTGTGATATACGAACTTAATATATTCTGTTAAGGCCCCATCAACTTTAATTAATAAAAATATCATTGAATTAAATTATTGAATATAAATCACCATCTACTCTTTATGCATTCTACATAAATTATAGCAATGAAAGTTAATTATATTTAAAAGGCAAATTTTATTTAAAATGCACTTCTATAATTGACAATATTTGCGTTACGTAATAATTCTAGTTAAGCTATAAATAAAACTCGTGTTTAATATTAATAATTATTATAATAAATAATAATTAATTATAATTAATTATTAATAATTAATTATATTAATAATTAATATTAAAACATTAAAAAATGAATTAAATCAATTATTTTTAATGCAAATTGTTTTTTAGACATTGATTTATAATGATCAAATGCAATCTACCAAAATTTTAATTTGAAATTAAAAATAAAAATTTTTAAAAAATATGCTGAATTATATGTTATTTGATATATACATATATTTAAGGATGTACCATGAAAATTAAGAAATTTAGGTTATCAACTATTAACATTATCAACTATTTAAAAAGAATTTTTTATGATTTTGGATTTTATAAATAAAAGTTGCTATCGCATGCATTAGCTAATTTACAATTTCAAGTGGATTCTTCTATCCTGACTCTGTTGTCTTCACTGCTTTGTTCCCTCTCTCTTTTGTCATTTTTGAGCGAATTTCTATTCAACAGTAATTGGAAAATTTTTAGTTCTGAAGGCATTAACGAAATATAAAATTAAAACTTAAATTATTTTACTGATCCAAATTAAAGTAACGTATTTCCAATACAATAACGTGTACATATAATCCTTAAAAGTAAGCAGCGAGGTATTAACTTTCTTTCATACTTTCAGGTATTAACTTTTTTCATAAAAGTTTATACATTTCTTTACTGTAATCGATTGCATGTTCAATTGACCTTCGATGTACACGAAATATTTTAAGTTGAAATATTAAATATTTTAATCGACCTTCAAGAAATAGTTTGGATTTGGATGTATGATGTTGAAATGAAAGTTATTTTAATTCCAAAAATGTGGTGTAATGAGCTTCAATGTTGAAGTAACGCAGGAAAACTCAATATACCCTAAATATGCAATTTATTATATCGCAAAATTATGTTCTGTAATTTAATGTCCGAACATAAAATATTATAAGTTAAGGATTGATATAATTTTGGGTATAAATATAATCGTTTGGTTTGAAGGTTGACATTATCAACGATGATGAACATGTTGGTTAAATTTGTAAATTACAAAGTACTTTACGAGACTTGATCGGTGGTTAGGTAAGTGTATCAGAACATAACTACATAGCTATATAATATAAAGGGCCAGATTAAGTCAGATAAGTAATTAATTAAACTAATAATTTTATTTTATATATAAAATAAATAATTTAATTGTAATAATAACTTTAATTTTATTTGAAATTTAAATTTTAAATTAAAATTAATTTTTAATAATTGATAAAAAATAATATATGATGTATTCGAATAAGGAATATGGGTTTCGGAAAACCATGTGAACTAGAAAATCATAAAATAAGATGATGATCAAATAAAGAAACCAAGTTTTTAACAGCTTAATCGTAAATCTATTTTGTTCAAATTTGTATAAATTGACTTACTATATTGAATATTGTAAACTGGTTATGGCCATGTATAGAATACTTTTCGCAATAATCTGAAAAAGTCGTGAGAGTATCTGTTTTCTAAATAGAGCCGACTTTAATGTATTAACAACATAACAGTTCCAAATGTAAAAGACAAAACTTTATCAAAGTCGACGAACTTCAATATATTTCGTCCGCTACGGCCGTGCAGTGATGGTATGCATTGGGGTAGGCTATGTACCCGCGTTGTTGCTTTCAAAACCCTGTTTATACTTTCATGTTTGAACTTTCAGGTATTTTCGATAAGTCGCGTAACGCCTTACTTACTAGACCATCAACTAGTACTGAACATGAAACTCAGTTCATTCAGTGAATAATGTACACTTAATTACGAAAAGTATTGGTGTCAAACTAATCAACCTACGCGTAGCGGCTTGAAATCCAAAATCACCAAATACTGGCTTTAATGTAAGAAAGCCGGTATGTATCTTGTTTCGTCAGTGGAGAAAAGAAACACATTATATTGTCCAAAAACGAAAAATACATCGTAGACATCGCCACAATTCGGGACCATTGTGAAAACGCCCTCTATATATTTGGTAATATGTTGATCAATTCAAGTCTAAGTGTGAGTCATAGTCAGTCCGTTCACCCAATTAAAAGAGGCTCGGGCTATACTGAAAGCTAAAATCTAAGAATCTAAAACTTAAAAAATAAAAAACTAAATCTTGTAAATAAAGCAGATTGTCTAAATAGTCTTTTATCTAAATCTGATAAAGACGATTCGACAAAACTTTAAAAGGAAGATTAAAAATTTTTGGCCTTAAAATTACGGTCACATATTCAAACATAACGATTTATTCTTTGGCATGACCATAAGGATAAAGAAAATAATTAAAAATGTTTTTTTAGGTTAAAATTTATTTTTAAATAATTTCGCTGTGTGCATTCAAATAAATTAGAATCGAATATTTACATTAAATACGAATAATTTGAAATTTTTTAGTTAAAACAAATTCACAAATTATAAAAGTTGTGATTTTTTCAAGTTTATTTTTCTAATGAGTTTCAATAACAAAACAAAATATATTATGATTCCCATGTTTTATATTTAATTGCACTACCATAATGTAATGCCGTGAATAAGTACGTAATGGCTAGTATATACAATAACATTCAATGTTTCATGAACGAAATTTAGAGGTTCATATTGAGAAAAAAAAGACAGTTTTGTGGTTTCCGAAAAACGTTCACTTTCCCAGAGCATATAATTTTATATAAAATATAATTCGGCAAATCATATCAGAATTAAAAAAAATTATTCGGCAAATTATATCTTATTTGTATATAATTTGGCAAATAGCTTACCTGAGAGTTCAAATCACACCCAGGATACCTCTTAGGATTAAAATGGCACTTTGTGTGTATCTAGTGAGCTCCAAAGCATCTAAAATGTTTATTGACGCGATCGTTCACTAAACATCGAAGATATCTTCAAATTTCGCTAAAACCAGAGAGAAATCCGAAGAATTCTATAATAATACAATGCCGTCATTGATACAACACATTGGTTCATGGAACCAAATTAAATTATTTTGAATAATTCCTTGCAAATATAAGACATTTAGTTAAATTTTGAAAATATATTAAGTGTCGTAATATGTCCTCTTTGAAAGAAATAATTAAAGTCGGTTAAAAAATTTCGAAAGGTCTAAAATCAGATAAGAAAATTGAACGCTCAAACAGTTTCTTTTGAAAGCAAAAATGATATTTTTCGAATAAAACAAAAATATGATACAATTTAAAATTAGTTTGTAATTTATAATTGCAATGTAACTAACTACCCACACTCGAATTATAATATAAAATGTAGTCATAATATAATACATTATGAGAAAACTTAAAAAAGTCACAAATCCTTTATTTAGTGAATTAGTTAAACGAAATTTCGCAAATTAGATGATTATTCGTGTTTAATGTACATATTAAATCATTGTGAATATTCATTGCTTACAAGAACCGTTATTCTTTATTGGCCGGTTTCACATTTTCCTCGTGTGGTTGTTTCAATTCTATCAGCATCACTGTACACTACAATCAGCGTGGGTGGACCTCATCAGCAGTGAGCCCACGCATGCATTTCGTGTTTCGGTCCTGTTACTGCTTCTGCTGAACTCTTTGTCGCCGGAATGCTGGTTTATATTTGGATTATATACTAAATTACACAATTTATGCGTTCTATAGTGGGTATGGACGGTAACTAATATTCGTTCGAACCCACAACATATCGAATTTTTTCTATAGAGCACAAATTTTGGTATATAAGCCAAATATAAACGAGCATTTCGGCGACAAGGAGTTCAACAGAAACAGCAACATGACCGAAACACGAAATGTAGGCTTGGGCTCACTGCTGATGAGCTTAACATACGCTGATTGCAGTGTACAGTGATGCTGATAGGATTGAAACAACCACACGAGGAAAATGTGAAACCGACCAATGAAGAATAACGGCTCTTTTTACTATCACAATAGTAAAAAGACAGCTTACGGTTTACTGTCCAGTGAATTGTTCGTATAAGAACGGAATAAAATAATCGGTGTGTGGTGGATTCGAATTGCGAATATTAGTTACCGCCCACACCAAATATAGAACACATTAATTGTGTAATTTAATATTATATAAGCCAAATATAAACCAGCATTTCGGCGACAAGATGTTAAGCAGAAGCAGTAACAAGACCGAAACACGAAATGTAGGCGTGGGCTCACTGCTGATGAGGTCCACCCACGCTGATTGTAGTGTACAGTGATGCTGATAGGATTCAAACAACCACACGAGGATAATATCAAACCGACCAGTTAAGAATAATGGCTTGTGTATGCAATATTCACAATAGTAAAAAGACAGCTTACGGTTTATTGTCCAGTGAACATTTCGTATAAGAACGGAATAAAAAAATCGGTGTGTGGTAGATTCGAATTGCGAATATTAGTTACCGCTCACACCAAATATAGAACACATTAATTGTGTAATTTGGTATATAAGCCAAATATAAACCAGCATTTCGGCGACAAGGAATCAGCAGAAGCAGTAAAAGGACCGAAACACGAAATGTAGGCGTGGGCTCACTGCTGATGAGGTCCACCCACGCTGATTGTAGTGTACAGTGATGCTGATAGGACTCAAACAACCACACGAGGAAAATATGAAACCGAGCAATCAAGAATATTCAATTATATTTAATTTGGATGCTCACATCGAAAGTTATGGAAAAATTAATTTGCAATTTATATATATGTGGACCAACTTGGTAAAGAGAGTAGAGTTGCAAATAATACAAACAGCATTTTGCGTTGGCATATGTTTATCTTGGCCGTGTTACACCGTATATTTAAAATGTAAGCATTTGAAGCTCAATATGAAAATATCGGAACCGTTTCAAAATGGTTGAGTACATCAATTCTTACAAACGTTGTTTATAAGCTGCTGAATATAAGGTTCTCGTCGATTTGTTATTTTCAGTGAGAAATATTCTTGAATGATAGGTCTTAAATGTATCTCAATTTTCTTTATTCATTGAAATCCAAGAAAATGAACAAATTCGGCTCTTAGTTTTAGTGATACGATATAGATTTCACTAGCTTTACGAAATTCTTAGAAGTCAATAATTTTTTCTTGTAGTTACATTCAAAGAACTGTTTTCAATACAAAGAACTGTTATCGCTAATATCAGTCCGCTAAGTACCACTCAAATGTAATGCAAAAAATATAAAAGGCAGTAATTTTGCCATGCGTTTTAGAAGGCTCTTTTTCTTAAGTATAGAGTCTTGTATTTCTTACGTATAGAGAGAGGGCTTCCTATATACGGATGACGTGATTTGCTGCTAATTTATATTATCAAATATTTGTATTGTCGAAATTAAGGACGAGTTTTTATTGTGCAAATGATTGAACGTCAGCAAACACAATGAGCGCACACGAAACGACAAGCCGTGATTGTGTGCGTCAGCATAAAAATTTTGTGTAGCAAAGACGGCAACTAAAATCGATGCACGTTTTAATCTTGTGAACTATACTAGAAATGGTTAGTTAGAAGATTGCAGTCTAGCTCGATATGAACGAAATCAGAATTACCTAATTTAGTGCTTTGCGACGTTCAGTGTTAGCTTGATTGGAAAATTCAATATTGAAAAAATTAAGCAAAGCTCGCATTCCACTTCAATGGCGCCAATTCTACTTTTATGGCATTTGATTACATTTATGGTGAATCGCTCAAAGCAAATATTATAAAAATCATTTTTTTTTAAATTTGAATGTAATTTTTGATTTAACTTTAAAATGTAAAATTGTTTATTTTCCATTAAGGACTTTACCGAAAATACTTGTCGGTATTTGTACTTTCGATTATAGAATGTTACATACAAAGATATCAAATTCCCTTTTTATCAGTTAAGAAAATATTTGAATTTTAATTTATATAAATTTGAAGCTAAAATATTGTTTGTATCCGATCATTCGAGTTGTTGAAGTACCTACTAAAATATTCAGGTCATATTAGCACCATTTATAATTGAATTTTAATAATTATAATTTAATTATATTTTTAAATTTTACATAGATACCAATACAACAAATTAGACAATAATTAAAAAATAATTGAATTAATTAGAATTATATTTTATGCCGGGTGGACAACGACAGAAAATGTCACATCCTATCCGAAACAGTCAATAACCCTCTTTTAAATTATGTTTTAACATTTTCCCAAGTTCTTTATATATAAAAAGTTATTCAGTACAGAATGCGTGTATGCCGGAAAACGCTAAATCTTCAGAACCATTTTTATGTAATCCGATTTTTGCATTATAGAAAATTTGTTGAGGGTATAAAAACTTAAAGATAGAGAAAGAAACGTGCCTTGATATTTATATTTCGGTGAACACAACGAGTTGGCTTAAAATGATTAAAAATAAAATTGCCGGTATCGACTAGATGTTGGATGTTCGAAAACTATAGATCAATTAATGGAAAATTCGGATACACTACGAGTCGTTTGCTGTTAAACAGTTTTAAGACTTTTAAAACTGAAATTGCAAAAATTATAGATTAATTATTATTGTTTAAATTATTCGATAGTGAGCAAACAAACAGCGCAGAAAACTTCAGCGTAAAATAAAGTGTTTTACATTGGAATTGGCTTTCTTAATTGAATCGGAAAAATTAATCTTTAAATTATTATTTATTAATTAAGCAATAACTTTAAAATTAAATGACTGACCGATTTTCGTAGAACAAATCAGCTGTTAGTCAGCGTAGGAACAAAATTGCAGAGTGTGGTTTTACGTTAAAATTAGGACAACATGTTCTAAGTAACTTAGCATAAAGTTCGAAACTTTTTTCGCTCCTATTTTAAAGTATAAAAGCGAAGAAAAGTAACTACATTACTTTTTACAGTTTCTTTTCTAAAACAGAAGTGACCGTTTTAGTTAACCCCTGTTTAATTCACAGCAAGCTCCTCGATACGCAAATGACCCTTGATTTACAAAATGTTGCCAGCTTGTAAAGAAAATAAAGCTAAAATTTATATCAATATATACATATTGTAATGGTTATAAAAAACTTTATAACCATTACCTGATATTTGATGTTATATGTTAAAATATATCTGACATTGAAGAAAGGGAAGCACTGTCATCATCGTTCCCTGAGTGTCTTAAATTATCGTCGTCATCATTACCATTACCGGCATCGTCGCTATTGTCATCAGCAAATAGATCCATGTTAAAAAGTGGTTTTATGTCCCCAGTGGCACTCTGGTGTGTGGTGGACTTATCACGGCTTAATTTATTGCCCACATAGGTAACCACTCCCGAGATGTCTGCACTGTGATCATTACAGGTAAGGGATAACTTATCCTCGCTGGCAATAATTGCCGCTACAGTAGTACGTTTAGGAAACCATTTTCTTGCTGTTAACTCATCCTCTAGTGATAAAATCTTCAGGTACTTTACAAGACAGCCTCGACGCATTTGATCGGCCAGTGGAAATGCACGTTGGGGATCGCTTAACTGCCAGCTGCAATGACTATGCAAGGAATTTGAATTGCTCAGTCGATACGAATAGTTCAGAATATCTTTACAACGGATAGGCTTTGATTTTCGAATTTTTTTCAGCTTTTGTTCAAGACAGTAGATGCCTGATGACAATATAATGTTGGCGTCTCCTAATTTATTTGAATATGCGTTTATTTGCTTAATATCATGATCTAGTAATGATTGAATGCTATTCAATTCTAACTGTCTTTTAAGCTGCTCCTGAGCCAACCTTCTTAGATTGTTTAGAGAATTCTGCTCATTGATTAACTGAACAATAATGCACTTGCATCGTTTAGAAGCGGTTACAAGTAGGTGACCCGCATTTTTTCCGCCATTCGGTGAAAATATAATGGACAACAGCCACAAGGTTAATTGTTCAATTCTTTCGATGGATGCCTGCATTTGCTCTTTAAGCGGATACGATTTACAGTTATCATTAGTGTCGCGTGGAAGTAGCACATGATTTATTGGAAATAAACCCACATTAAATGACATTAGTTTAAATGTACAACTTACATCTAGAATTTAACAAACGTTGAAAACGACAAGTTTAATTGCTAAACAAGCTACGATAATGTTTTTAGTTATTTATACATATAAAATTTTAAAAGCCATTTGATGAGAATGGCTTTTAAAATTTTAAAAGCCCAACATGATGCACGACAAATTTAAAAGAACCTCTTAATTAAATAATTTAAAAATATTATTTAAATAATAAATCCAATTATCTACGGTACTTGGCTGGGAATTGTGCACAAAGACAATTAATCTTTTGTATATAAAACTAATTCTTCTTTTGTTGTGAACAAATGCAGAATGCTAGGATCTTACTGGAATCTTTAATTTCGGTTCGTAAGTATTATATACTTGAAATATAGAATTCTACTCATTAATTAATTGAACAATAATGCACTTGGGTCGCTTATAAGCGGTTACAAGTAGAGGTGACTAGCATTTTTCTCGTCATTAAAATATAATGGATTACTTTATATAACGATAATGGATTTAATGGATTAAAACATTATATATAATTGGTATTGATTTAGTAACCATTACCGAACAGCAAAAAGAAATTATTTCAAGATAAATTAAAACGCAATTTACATTAGCAAACGCGTTTAGATTTTGCAATCTCCTAACTTTCAGCAAAATGGTTTTGTCCTGCTTAATAATATCTACTTTTAAAATTTGATAAGTGATAATAAAGAAAACACGTCGCCTTCCTTCAGTCGGAAGGCGGCGTGTTGGATCGGTTGGTGGCTCAGATCCCTCTGGATTTGAGGCCCTAAAAAGGGATTGAAGACGGAATGAAGAGAGAAGAGTGAAGTTTTTTCTGTTTTTGACTGACCTTGATTTTTGACTTATGACATCCATCCTTTTATTTTTTAGGTTTTGTATTAATAAAATCGTTACTATCATTACTTTTAAAATTTGATATGTGATAATAAAGAAACTGCCGGAATAATGCTTGCAAGTATTTGGGATTTTTACGGTAAATGATATCCACTCGTGTTCTTTAAGCATTAGTTGGTCCGTCATTAGTTGACCTTTCCATAAATGGGCAATACTCTTATGCTTAATAAGATCCTCATCTTTCTTTATGATTGCGCTCTGGATTTTCTAACATATGACCTACAGCAACGTTACTTACAATTCTCTTAATATCATTTCGTCGGTTGTTCATTCTTAGATTCCGTGGTCTGCCACTCTCACCAACATATTGCTTACTGCGTCTTTCACATAAGATAAACCGATCTAGATATCTTGAAATTAGACTGTTATTGTCTGTGTGAATGGTTTCGGTCGTCATGATCTTAAATATGCTTATTTATCGCATCGTTTTGCATCCTGAATGCCCACATATTTCAGATATACCTTGAATTTTTTTTGCCGATATTGCCATGTTCTGTTCTAGAGGATGAATTCACTAATTTTCCTTTTATCGTTCGGCTACATGTATAATATATGTCAGGGCGTTGACTACTTTCTTTGAGATTTTTATGTTTATATGATGAGTTCATATCTCTTGCTAATGATCTCAATGCAGGGTGGTGTTTTATTGTCACAATGGAGTTTGACTTTTCGAAATTCAGATTTTTGTCCATATGCGGAATCCCCCGTTTCAGTATTCTTGCTTTTAAAACTATCAATTGATTTATTGATTTATACATCTATAATAATGGAAAACTATTTTTTTAAAAATTCCCGCCAATGAGCCCGTAAAATATCGTCAAAGTAATGAAAGAAATACATATCAAGGAATGTGCGCTGTCTAGTACTGCCAAAAGGCCATTACATACAATGCAGAGGCGAGCACACCTGTCCGTGATTATACTCGATGCTTGAAAGGTGAAATTTAGACTGAGTGGTTTAAGTGATGGCTCGAGCTGCACGCCGGATGATGCTTTTGTTATCGCTTTTGCAATATAGTCACGTACACACTTATGTCTGACATTCGGGAGGTGACCGTGTTTACACAACAGAGCGTGATATATGAAATTGGGTTAACCACATAAGCAATTCTTAAGAACGTCACTGACGAGCTGTCCGTACCTAGCAGCAATAGCGTCTTTGAATACTATGCTATTCAGTACTTCCCCACTTGAGTTCGAGGGATAAGCCGTGAGCCAGGCAGAAGCGCCGCTAACTGTGGCATGATCCAATGCGTTTTGTACGTACTCGTCCAATTCACAGTAGATTGACTGTCTGTGTAATTGAAGCTGGCCTTGTTGATCGACAAGCTGAATCAAAGTTGATCGACATAATGAATGCTGCTCTAGAATATCCCCGAAACCCAAGTTGTTCACAGGGTTAACAGGAAATAATCAACCTATCATAGTTCGTCTTCACAATGTTACACGGGGCAAAGATACCCAGCCCGCCTAAACCCACTGGCAGTCTGACTAGCTCCCGCAAAATGTCAATCGTACGGAATCAATCATGAATAAGTTATCCAATTGTGAGCGCAATTCATCCTATAGTTCCTTGAATCAGAAAGGGTCGCATGAATATGTATGTTGAGCATAAGTCCGATTGTGTTTAAGTGATTTGGTTAAAATGTCTGTAAGTCCGTTTCACCTATCCGGGATAATCGCTTAAGCTTCTCTTGAATCTCTGAAACTTTCGAACAACCGAATCGTGAGACGAACTTCTCAGTACCAATAGGAGCGCAAAAACTGGCACGCCATCATTTGTGAATTCAACTCCTGAGGGTTATACAATTTAACCTTCTTTTGATGAGAAGAAAGGTCTTTGATGAGAGGTATTTCTATTATAATATTTTCATTATAATTATTATTTAATTATTATTTTAATATAATTAATCATTAATTAATTATATTTAATATAATTAATTTTTTAATTAATAAATCTCCATAAATCTTTAATTTTTATCTTATAAATGGCTGTAGTAAATGGCTGGATATAATTATATAAATTATTATATAATATTTAGTATTAAGCAATTTATTTAAGTATTTCCGTGAAAAGTTAAATTTTTGTTAAGTCTGGAAAAATATAAGACTAAGGAATCAACAGCCTATATTGTACATTTTTTATTTTTGAAAGCGCTTGATTTGCATTGATCGCGAAACATTTGATTTAATTAAAGCGTACAGAGTTATACACACTTTTTAGGCATGTTTAAAATCGCTGATATAAAAGTCGTCCTTTATTATGTTAAATTTTGAATGTTTGAATTTATAAAACTAAATAAAATAGCAGAAACAATTTATAGCAGATACAATATAGCAGATACTATAAACCATAATTGTGTAACATTATTTTTACCGCGATTTATAGTAGCGATTTTGGCTTTAAATAGCAACTTTGGTGTTTCTTTGTATTTACATGCATAAATTTACGTTTAAGTGATTATCTAGGTACATATTGCATTATAATTATATTTATTTTTAATATAAAATTGCTTAATATTTAATAATATTAATATTTAACTATTAGAAATATGGTATTTAGTACATTAATAAATATATATTTAATATTATAATATTTATATAACTATAAATAAAATTATATATACATTATAACATCAAATTATATATAAATGTAATGTAATATATTATAGAAATTACGAAATATTAATTACATTTTAAACTGTTTAAGAATGTAACATTAATTGTTCAAAACATAACATAAAATTGTTCAAATATTATTAATATTTAATAATATTAGTATTTAGCAATTAGAAAGGTTAAGAATTGAGACTTTATTAATTGTTATTAGTCTATTAAGAAATAAAATTTATATTATAATTCATATATTTAAAATATACTATATTAAAATTCAAGCACAGTATATACTATCGTCGATAACAAATACATAATTTGATATTTTAATAATATTTATTAATATTATTAATTTTTCATTTAATATAAGGAATTAGTAAATTTCATTATACTTTTATAATTCGTTTAACGAAATTATATTATGCAATTTATATTTTCTATCAAATAGATAGAATTTACCAATTAAATTAAGCGGCTAGTAGAATCACATGTTCACATGTGATTCTACTAACATTTTATTCACATAAGTACAGGTATAGCAGAAGACCTTTTGATTAATCAAAAATATAACCCGGTTGAAATCGGTGACAAATATTTAAAGGTAATAATTAAGATGTAAAGAAGGTATACAATTCATTGTAATTACACGAAAATGCAAAACAGAGAAACAGTGTATTTTAGTTATAGTCTATAAGGCCGAGGCAAATAAGGGCACATGATTGTTCGGCAAATTGCTTGCATCGGTGCCTTAAGTATTTACGTGTCGATAGTAACATTTGCTCAAACACATACCAATTTGTAGTTGTGTACTGGATTCCATCAAACGTTAAGATAGATTTGAATACGCGATCATGTGGCTTTTCTGTCTAAATATATTATTTATGTTAGAATTCGGTAATAGCAAAATACCGTAAATTTAAAATTAAATAAGCAAATTTAGTAGTAGCCATTACCCAATAAATAGCTATAATTATAATAAGCAAATAATATTTACATACAAAATAAAATAAACACTTTACACCAAATGTTTAATGCATATATAACTACTTATGTGCTAAGACTTATATTTATTAATTATTTACTAATTATTACATATTATATTTATTAATTATTTGTGATAATTAATAAATTAATATATTTTAATATATTTAATTATCTTATCTCTTATCTCTTAAATGACAAGAATAATGAAAAATGGTTTAATTTCCTCGTCTTGTGTAATAAGATATTCACGTGACTAAAAAATAAATTAATAAAACAATCATTTTGCTTTAAACTAGAAATATTAAACTATAAAAATATCAAGCTGTTATAAATAATTATAATTATATTTAACTAAAAAAGTTAAATCCGGATAAATTAAAAGTCTCCATTTATGTTATTATAAATTTATATAAATTTATGTTTATTATTCAGAAAAATTTCAGAAAAATTTCAACAAAATAAAAATAGAAATTAAATTAATATTAAAAATTACAAAAATGGATTAAAATATTGAATTAAAAATTAGACTTTAAATTAAAAATATTAAAATTGCGTACACTTGAATCTTCGACATTTATCCGTTGTCTATATTATACTCATTAAAAGAACATTTAGAGAACATTTAATTCTAGTTTTAGACTAGAATTATTAAGTTAAGTCATTTTCATAAAAATTGTAATTATAATTTAAATTTAAAATCTTCCGTGTATAGCGCGTTGTCCCATTAAAAATTCAATAAGACAGCAAGCCTATTTAGTGTTTACTAAAGCGATCGCTTTTTTATCAATATTTGCCTTAAATTTTTTGCTATCCATTTGATTTATTCAAAAATTGAAATTTTTATACCGTCGAATAAATAGGTTCGTTCATATTTTGTTTTACGGATAACTGATAGAGATCACCTTTTGGACTGCCGGTTTTGGTTTTTAAAAGTGATCTAAAATATAAGTTACTACAAAGATTAAAATAAATTATCAAACCGATCAAATTCGAAGTACATTGATATAACATTTGAATCACATTTTACTGAATTACGTATTTCTTTTATATTTGGTGTCGATGATCCATAATTATGTGCAATGCCAAATGCTTCGCTAAAAGTTTTGATTTTATAAAAATTAGAATTAGTAAAAATAATTATTAAAATTATATAATTTTATATAATAACTTTTATATTTCAATAAATTAAACAATAAAATTGTTTAAAATTTTAATTTCAAAAAGTAATTTTAGTTTCATAATTAAAATAAACAGAAAGAATGGATAAATATTACAATCCATTAGATAAATGGATAGTTTAGTGAATAACAATTAACACAATCAAGATTTACCAATTAAAAGACTTATTAATCACATTTTTTATTGCATTCATTTTGCCATTTTAAGAGAAAAGAAAGTAATCTTTACATAATTATAAAACGTCAACAACGAAGGAAAACAGACATGTTGGCGTACTTCGAGAAATGATAAGCAAAATGACAAAAAGGAAAATGCAAAATGATATCATCAAATTACTGAATAACATTTTTAGTTTAACTGATTGGAGTAGTTCATTGTTGTTAGAAAAGCTGGAGCAGAGGAAAAGCGAGCTAAAGTTTTATGATAGTAAGTTGGAATTGAAAATTTAACGGTATAAAAACAAGTTTATTTCACTCTGTTTAATTGAGTTAATTATATTCATGAAGTAAAATTATAAAATTACGATTTCTCCATAACAAGTATTCTTGCAATAAGAAACACGAGATTCGTTGTAAAGAATCTGGTTTAAGTTGGAACGTTCTTTGATCTTAAGTTGGAACGTTCTGAATAAGTTGGTACGTTCTTTGATCAGTGTATCTTTAGAATCGTGATTGATTATTCGTTTGTCATTTTGTGATTAGCTATTCACGTCTTGCTAACTGCATTAATTGAACATAATGCAATATAATTTTACCATCAAAGTTTAAAAATATAAAAAATTAAAAAAATTTTAAAATTAAATATATATTGTACAATTTTATGTTATTGTACTAATATGAATCGACGATATAGTAGAAACCATAAAAATATTTTCTGAAATATATAAATAGTGCAGGGGGTCTCTACAACATCAATTCGTTCATGTAAAATCACCAATTTAGATCGTCCGTACTCACCGAGTACAGGAACATTTCGGAACATTTTCTAAGGCCAGATTAGCAACGGTTAAATATCATTGGTCTTTATCATAAAATTGTACATATCAAATTTCAGTAAATGTCATTGATATTAATTTTAGAATTGTTTAAATTAACAAAATCGATATAACACTTAAGAAAACTTATAAGATAGCTACAGATAAAACGAAATTTACGTACAATAGTTCTTGCATAGTTTGGCAGTGGACAATTATTGCTTTCGATTCTTTTGAAGCATTGATTGAAATATGCTGTAAGTTATACTTTGTTTCCGATAAAGTCGATTTAAAAAGTGCGCACTGAACAGCTAAAATAGAATAGTAGCTGAACAATCAACAATAAAACGTTCACGACACTAACAATTCATGAAAGTAAAAGGTAATTAAAATAATTAATTTATTTAAATTTATAAATTATAAATTGTTCAAAGTATTATTTATATCAAATTATATCAAAGTATTATTTAATTATGATTATATAGTGATTATATTAAGATTAAATTAGATTATATTAAGATTATATATTATATCGTAAGTAAATAAATTATTTCATTTAAATTAATCATCGTCGTCAATGATGATTAATTTGTCTATGTGTTCCACATTCCAGCTTGTTCCGTCTTTTTAGCTGATTCCACGTGCTTTCCACTGTCTGTGTGTGGTGGCCCTCTTCCGATACAAATTCCTCACTGTGATTAACAGTGTAATGCTGAAAATTGTATCCGTCCATTGAATCTAGCCCGCTGTAACCCTTCCACATATCTGACAGAATAATGCTGCCAGGTTGTATGAACGCCTTAATACACGCTTTTAATGTTTCAGCTGTACGATTATCCACAGCAACGAGAAATACCTCCTTAGTTTCGCGGCAAATACCCCCGAACACCCATTGTTGTGGGTACACCTTCCCGCGGTTGTATTTGCGACGGCTATACATGGTCTCGTCGACTTCAACTGTGAGTCCATCGCCGCCAATAAATGAAGGGTTGCGCAAAACGTCAAAAGCGCACAGTTCTCGAAAATAGGTTGAAAATCTACAGCCGTTTCTTGGCTCAGGCCCAACTCATGTTTACAAAATTTGATGCTGGTTAATTGCTTTGTCCAGCAATATGCAAGGAGAATGAACTTTTCCAATGGAATTCGGGATCCATCAAACCACGTGTTCTTACGGACGAATACCCATTCCTTGCAACCTGCTTTGGCGCAATATCAGTGCAAAGATTTACTTTTTTTGCACCAATTTCATTGCGTGCAATCGACGACACTTTTTCTAATGAGGGAAAGAAAAAGTGATTGTCAGCATATCTAATTATATACCCCTGGGAATGACTCCGCGTTCTTGTAAAAATTGAACCGCATCTTCGTCCGACGTTATAGTTTGAGCTAATGATATCCAGTTAGTCGAATCAGTCATCTGTAAGCCGTTAAAATATTTATTTAATAATTTTTAATATTTTGTATAATCTGTATAAGTAGATTATCCCACATGTACAATTTAAGTAGTGGGGTGAGGCAAATAGCAAAATATGATAAAACAATTTCAATTATTTTCCAATGAAGATGCATTATTTATACCCAAACACAACTAAAGTATCGAGATGTATCATATATATTTTATGTAAATATTTTGAGCAATATACTTCCAAATATTTAAAAAAATGTAAAATTGAATATCGTCAAATATTTAAGAGCATGGTTGATCAAATTATAGTATGTTATATAGCATAAAAATTAGTTTATAATAGCAATACAAAAGTTTGTATTTGTCTTAAAAATTGTGAGATGTTTTAATTTTAATTTACTTTTTTGACGAAAAATTAAAAAAAAAACAAATTTTTCTGTGAATATGCATTATTTAAAGCTCAAACTTACCAGTCATGTCAAGATGTATAATAAGTATTTTATGTGATTTTTTTAACCACAACGCTCTTATATTTGAGATTTAATTTAATTTTTATTTTCAAACAAAATTAAAATATGTTTTTTTTAATACTCAACTTGGTTTCTACAAAATAAAATTGACATAGTCGATACGCATATTTATACTGCTTAAAATAAGCCAAAAGATTTTTTATTTGCTTGGGAGAACAAAACCGAGAAGACCCGATATTGTTTAATGATACGTTCGATGTGCTCATAAAGTGTTCAGTTCGTTTAAACATCAAATAAAATATAATATAATAAAATAATATGCTGTATATTAAAAATAGGTCATATACAATTAAAGTAATGGATTTGATAATTAGTGATGGCTTTATATCAAATGTTCGTATTAGAAAAAAAATAATATAATATAAATAATATAATATATAATATATTAATTTATGATATATAATATATTAATAATATAATATATTTATTAAAATAATATTATAATAAATATAATCATAACAAATATTTAACAGTTTAGTGATGCTTAAAACTAATATACATTTCGACTATTACAATAGCCTTCTTCAAGTTTTATGAAAACAAAACACCTGAAAAGCTTTACACTTGAAAAGGACTATTGCAATAGTCCTTTATGCATTTCGACTATATAATTATACAATTATATAATTATAATTATGTAATTATCGACTAAATATACATTTCGACTATTTATAATTAATTTATAATTTTATATATAACGTGGTAAATTTTATTAAGGATTAAGGATTAATTGTTAAGATAATTGAATTTAATTATTGAATTTATCTTATTTATCTAATCAATTGGTAGCCTAAATATTTGATATTTTATTATAATCTCTACATATTTTGTAAATAAATATTTTTTAAATAAATGTAAAAATTGAAATATGTTATCAAAAAGAAATTTTATAATCCAATATGTTAATGAATAGATTAACATAGATAATTTACTAGAATAGCAATTGATGTCATCAGTAGGAACTGCTTTGTCAGCCCTAATCCTCATATTAAAGGCAAATGCCTGCAAATGACGATTTCCTCATATTGTCCAATGATACGTTCTATGTATCAATTAAATAATGATATCCTCTCCGTGTGCTACGTAATCGATCGTATATAATACAACTGACGCTGATACAACTAAATTCTGATTGTTAGATCAGATTTCAGATCTCGGAGAGAGTTTCTAAGATTTTTTTCAAAACAGATCTTTGAAACAATGTACAATAAATGATGAAATGATGAATGAAATGAAACGGAAGAAACCAACGATGAAAACTCTACCGATTTTGCGGTGTGCTAGTAAGGATAACTAACTTTCAATTGATCATATTACCATCCATCGTGTTAGCATAACTATAAATGTGTATAATATATAATATTATATATTATTATATATATTATTTTTATATATAAAATATAAAACTAGGTTACTATTTTAATATTAAAATATTAAAATATTACAAAATATTAAAAATATAATTTTAAAAATATAAAATCATTAGCGGAAACCTGATTTTTTTAGGTTTAAGGTCTTGGAAAATGAAGACAGTCTATCCATATGCATAGTAAGAGAAAATATACACA